>CM077263.1:18715875-18763375 GCA_039654775.1 Spinibarbus caldwelli
AAATTCCAGGTATCTCTTGTTCTTTGAAACCACAAAAATGGGGAAGACTGCTGACTTGGCAATGGTCCAGAAGGCAATCATTGACACCCTCCACAAAGAGGGTAAGTCACAGAAGGTCATTACTGAAAGGGGTGGCTGTTCACAGAGTGCTGTATCAAAGTATATTTAATGCAAAGTTGACTGGAAGGAAGAAATTGGGTAGGAAAAGGTGCACAAGCAACTGGGATGACCGCAAGCTTGAGAATACTGTCAAAGTCAGTGATGATTTGGAGTGCCGTGACATCACAGCCGTGCTGATATACAGCCATATCTCACGTCTACTCGTGTGATATTGCTCATATAATGCATCAAAAATACAGTAGTATGGCAATAATTCAGCTATTAGGGGATATGCTGCCCCATAATTGTAAAATTTGACACTGAGCGATCTGAAATACATTTTATGTGTCAGCTTGTTTCTCCTCATTCTTGCTATTTTGCCAGAAATTTTTTAGGGCTTGAACAGAAGACACTCATAAGAAATGATTCTGAGTCAGTGAAGTTATTTCTCAGTGGTTTCCATCTAACCCACATCTCATCTATTGCATCATTTCAGCTGCATGAAACACTGAACCTGTTCAACATATTGTTACTAAAGGAAATGCAAACATCTCGGGAGAGTTTAAAGAAGTATATGCTGTCACCCAATTCTTACTGTAAATGCAGGCTTGTTAGGGTTTGGTTTATTTGGATGAATTGTATTATCAGATTGATTTGTATATTGTTACTGAGCCACTATTTCATCAGAAAGATGGACGGTGAATGCTTGGTAACTTGCAGGATATGATTCAACATACAGTATGCCACTTGTTAAAGTTGTGATTTGTCATTTTATCAGCTTCACAGTCTTAGCTGTGTATAGAAATAGACATATGTACCTTCAAAGGTAAAAAAAAAAACAAAACAAAAAAAAAACAACAACAACAATAACAAACACCAAGTGTAGACAGTCATGTAAACACAACAAAAGACAGTTACACTGTCACTTCCTTCATTGACGTTTGTTATCAAATGCATAATACATATCTCATCCTTGACCATGTTAAAAACAAGTTTCATTAAAGTAGTCCATTACTTGTAAAGCTTGAGGCCTGAGAGCAGCAGGAGAGAGAGAGAAAAAGAGAGCGACAGCGAGATGAAGGGTAGAGAGCTGCGAAAAGCTCATTGATAATTAAGTGTTGGTTGCTTACTGTGTGAGGTGTCGCTGTACTTTGCTTACCAATCCAACGGCTGTTGGTCTTCTACTCTGTTTGTGTCGGCATCACGCGCTGTCTAATAGGCTTCAATTAGAGCAACGGGAGCTGGGGTTAATTATGACTTAACACATTTGATTGAGTGGATCAGATCAGCAGCTATGGGGACTCAAGGGGAGAGGGACTCATTTATTAGTCTCTATTTGTATCCTTGTTTCACAGTGTTAAAGACGGTGGCTAAATATCGTCTGTGTGGGACTCTCCGTGTTTTTTGTGTCAGATAACACCAGGCACATTTGCGTGCCACATTCAAACCATGCGCTTTGCATGTCCATAACTGCACGCACCTGCCCCTGTGGACTATCAATGGCGTAATTGGATATAGGCAAGAAAATAAACACAGGCCAACATAACAATACTGTTTGCAGTTAGAAATGACTTATGTCACAGATTATGAGCTTTATCAAGAAACGGAGGTCTGACCCTGAAAGCATCTAACCATCCCAATGGAAGCCAGAACTTCGGCTGATTACAGACGATTCTGGAAAATTCTTCTGGCTGTCGAAAGATTCTGTTGCTTCCCTCGGGACATCATCACGGCTGTTTCCCTCTCCAAGTATTCTCGAAGGTTAAAGTCATCCTTCAGTAACAAATTCTAACTTACAGCCCAGAGACACAAAATCAAGGAACCATCACTGAAGAGTAAATATTTATAGTGGTAGACTTGAAAGAGTGGGTGGTAAAAGAGAAAATGTAAAGACTGAAAAAGGACAGCAAAAAGAATGACAGAAAAACAAGTGATTTATACCAGGCAAATTGATCGCGATCATTATGCCAAATAAGTGCCTTCCTCCCACTGTTGAACAGATCCACACAATATAAGTAAGTTGGGAATGAAGCTTTTGACAGGCTGCTAATGAATCGCTGTAGGCCCATCTGCCTCAATGCAAACAGAAATGTGGTTGGATCTCGTGAACTGTTACCACTGTCACTGTAAACAATAATTGTCAAACATATTTACTTGCAATCATTTTAGCAGATGTCACGGTTTTTGTTTCCGCCCGGCTTTTGTATCTCTCCTTTGCAGACACGCCACTTGCCCTGAACGCAATTTTTGCCTGAATATTGAGCAGGTATTTGCAGAGGTGCTTCAGGGCACAAGGTTGTGAGGGGGAGAGAGGCTAAGAATGGATGTAAAGCAAAAGAGAAGGAGATTATCTGGCCCCCTCATCAGGAGAGCGGCCCACTCCCTACCCATGATGCCCTGAGGCCTAGGGGGGCAGCCCTGCCTCACAGTCATGCACCTCTTTATCACCCTAATCTGTTAATTGTGGAAGCTCAATTGGCACATGGTGGCTTTTTATTACAGCCTACCCGCATAAACTAGACAGAGACAGCGGCAGAGTCTGCGCAGCTCCTGTGCCCTGTCGTCCTCCACCCCTCCCTCTCATTCGCTTTCTTTAGTGTCAGCTTTAAATGGGCTTGGCCCAAAAGGTGAGTCTTTTTTTCAGACTGTGCACTACTGATCCCATCTCTAGTCTTACTTTTTTCTAGTCACTTTTCCTTTCCCTCCTGCTTGCTATCTTTTGTGTGACTTGAAACAGAAAAAAAAAGAGACAGCATGCTGCTGATTTTTGTGTTTACGTGTTAACCACATGGAGAGGGCCGTCTGTTTCAAATTGCTCTTTTACTTGGACTGTCTGACTTCATTTCCTCCAATCTGATGCTCAGCATCTTTCAAGTCAAAAGCATTCATTTTGATAAAAGTGGTTTGGAAATATCTTGCGCTGTACACTGGCAATGTTAGAGAATGTAAATCATGTTATTCTGCATCGTAAAAAATTAATGTAAATAACACATAGTCTACATTATATGTTATTTCAAGTAATATCATGTGCTTGACATGAAAATATAACCAGTCAAATTTAAGCAGCCCCAGACCAGTATAAGGCCCATTCAGTGTTGGTTATTCAAATCAGAGTAATATTTAAATTCGCACTTTTTGTGAGAAACGATATTTTCTCATATGAAAAAATGAGATAATCAAAATAGTCTGAATTAAGCCAGCTTGCATAACTCTCATATGCACATACATACCTTTTTCAGTACTGTACAATAACAGTAATTTTTACATTAATGTACTGACAACCAAATTTGCAGTAAATTTAGAGTAGATTTTTTACAGTTTAGTTTTCTAAATGGTGTTTTATATAAGGCTAATTATGGCTATACCCTAACCCATTACTTTTTCCCTAATTTTTTATTTATTTTTTTAATTTATTTTTATTTTTTTCAAGTTAGAGGTTAATTGTGGTTTTGTCAGATTTAGATTTCTTGTATAGTAATTCAGCTGTCTTTGAAACATACTTTGCCCTAGTGATCTTAATCAAAAACTGTTAGGTTTAACTGAAAGTCCAAGCCACTAAAAATGTGGTACTGAAAGTTGGTGACAGCACAATAGAGTGAGCGATTTATGACAGGCTATTAACGGTTGCTGTTCTCCGTCGCTGCAAACAGGTGTTTAACTAATCTACTCTAAAACCTCCATATAGAAACACTTTCTCTGCACTTTAGTGCTAACAGCACATGTACACAAGCTAAAAAACAAACAAACAAACAAACAAACAAACAAACAAACAAAAAAAAAACACCCATAGAGTATGCAAGCTTTTCAATTGATCCATTGTGACTACCTTCACGTAATAGCACAGTTATAGTAATATGATGGTACTTCCACATATACCATGGTACTGAATAATTAATTTTGGTTACACTTTATTTTAAGGTGTCCTTGTTACAGTGTAATTATACATTAAAGTACTGAGTAATATTAATTAACTACATGTACTTACTATATGGTTAGGGTTAGGATGAGAGTTTGGCTTAGGTTTACGTGTAACGTGTAATTTTAAGGAAACCTTAAAATAAAGTGTTACCTTAATTTTAATTACATGGTACTGCAAGGTACCACAGTACAAATAAATAAATAAATAAATAAATAAATAAATAAAGGGGGTACTTTATCGCAAACTGTGTTTTTCTGATGCTGTGTCACAATGACTCTTTCAGTCTAGGTGAATTAGTCAAAATGCATGAGAATGAGAAATTAGATTTGGAGAAGATTGAATTTGACAGTTTTTATTTAATGAAATTTTGCAAGACTGTTGAAGAATAACTAATGTAAACTAATGTAACTGCAGATGTAACTGCAGTATTTTAAGATGTGTAACAGTAGTTCAGCTGTTTTCATGGTATTGTAAGCTATTTGCAGAGATGTAGCATGGCAAAAAAAGCTATATAACTCTTTTTGTTGTCAAATTGCTTGCACACAAAGGTTTACTGTCAAGTGAGCTGACATCATAATCGAACACACTGAAATGATCTGTTTCATTCAGCTTGTTTTTAATACAACAGGTTGTATTTTAGCAGCTGTTATATTTATTTATTCTAAAAAGACCTTAACCTGCAAAACATTTTGTGTTTTGTGCCAGACAAAATACACCTAAAATATATAATAAGATAATTATACTTTAGAAAAGAAATTTCCCCCTTATAGCTTAATTATAGTAAAGTTCTCTCACAATGAAATGCTAATAAGTTAGCTAATATTCTACAGGTGTATGCAGAGAACATGTACTTCTCACAGATCAGAAAAGGTAGTTTATGCTTGTGTTAAAAGACCTAATGAATGTTTGATTGGTTTATTTTGTCTCATTAGGTCAGATATCTGGATTTGCTTCACCCTGTAGATAGCTTAAATTTGGACTCCTCGTTTGTCTAAATGCAGTTCATTTTGTCATATCGGTGCAGCTACAGTAGGTGTGTAGGCCAAACCAAATAGGGTTTTACAAGTTAAAAGAAGTCTGTACCCCCAGGCAACGTTTTATTACAACTACTGTTTACCTCTGACAATACATCGTAAGTGTTTTATTATTAAGTTTGGACAAATCATTTGCCTGGGGTTGAAGGTGCTATGCCATTGAAATGTAATCCCACAGCTGATCTCATTACTGCCAAGACAAACAAGAAGAAATCAATTTCAAGGGAAAAAGAGAAGAAGAGGTGGAAAAAGAAAGTAAAAAAAAGTGAAAGAAATGAAATCAGAAAAAAAAAATAAAAAATGTTGATGCAGCATGAGATTTGTTGACACTAGATACAGTATTAGCCAGAACCAGATAAAGTCTTCACTTTAAACTCGTACCTCAAAGTGCAGAACATGAATTAAATACATTATTTCAGTTATCAGGCACACTGCAGTGCCTGTATTTTTACTTCATCTACATACCTGACATAGCTGACTAAGTTATTTTAATGGATTAAGAATGTAAAAATTAAAACCTGTTAACTGTAAGACATCTTACCATCTGCAGTAAACGTATTATAAAATACATTGTTAAAATATTTTTAGATAGTAAAATATATTTTAAAATACATAAAGTAAAACGATTTTTATGGGAAAACAGTTTTTTGTTAATAAAAAGTATGAATTACTTATTTATAAATTTTTTATGTTTGCATTGGTTGTCTTTTTTGTCATTTTTATGAAGTTTAATTTAACAAACAGATTTGAATAGCTTAAATAATATAATTTAATGACATATACAATTAGGGACTGTAAAATATACAGCTACCAGAATTCCAGCCAGTCATACTTATAACATGATATGATGTGTTAACAAATCTAAGTAATCAGACCAACAATTTTCACTTAGTGGATGATAAAACAGGTGATCTGAAACATATCTAAAGAATGTGCACCTGACTACCTGACAGATATCACTGAAATCAGAGGTGAAGTCAGAGGAGCAGCCTATCCTTTCTGAATACTTGCCAGTATACTGTATAGTTTCTGCCTGCACTTTCAGAATTCTTGCCAATATATGCTCTCTGCCTGTCAATTATTTTGTACGTTCAGAGCTGCATTTCCCAAAAGCATCATGAGCTAAGTTGATCATAGAGAACAATGGTGCCAATGGTCTCCAAAGTCAACTTGGGCTCACGATGCTTTTGGGAAACACAGCCCAGGTTTTCTGACATTTCTTTGAAGGGTGGGATTTTAGAGAGTGTGGCTTAAGCTAGCAAAGTGACTGAAATTGCTTGCAATACCCTTAAACAATTTTGAATTGAGAAAACAGTATTTACATACACACAGAAAATGGTGAGTGTGTGCGTATATGTTTGTTTGTAAGAATTTTTGTTAAGTGTGAGTGTTTGGGGAACAGCAGAGTCTATGACAGAGTCAGCATAGCAGAAAGAATGATTCACTGACTCCTGCTCTAACACTGCCCCTCTCTGACCTTTAACAGCACAGAGTCCTCACACACATACACACACGTACACATGATCACAGAGCTGTGGAGGGCTACAGTGCTCATTCACCATTTAAACGTAGGGCACACATTAGCCTGAAGATGAAATGCACAAGCAGATCTCACTACACACACATAAACACACAACAAAACAAAGGGAGGGCAAGGTGAGATGCACATGAAGAGGGAGAGCAAGAGGAAGATGGAGAGAAAGCTGCAAACAACAACCAGCTAACAGGGTTAATGCCTGATGAATGAAGTCATGGAAAAAGTTGGGTATACTGCTGAGCTGTGTTGCAGTCGTCTTATCTGTGCTGTATTTTGCAATGACAGGATGGCCAGAGTGCTGGACCGGCATGGCCTCGGCTGGACCAGACTCAGCTGAGCTACACTGCACTGCTCAGGTGTGGGTAATTCCTGATCTTTTAATTAACTTCTCCACTTTCCACATTTTTCTCAATCGTCTACTAAACATTTTCACACACAAATGCAATCAAAATCAGTGTCTGATTGAGGTGTACTTTACCAACTGACACTCAATATGCACAAAATGAACAGTCAGCTGTAGCTCTGTGTGTGTGTGTGTGTGTGTGTGTGTGTGTGTGTGTGTTTGTGTGTGTGTGTGCACGTTTTTGTGACAAATGAGGACATAAATTTGTATAATGGCACAGGTATGACATAGGTATTACAAGGTGAAGGTGACTTTTCAGGACATTACCTCATGTCCCCACTTTTCAAAACGCTTATAAATCATACAGAGTGAGTTTTTTTGGGGGGAAAGTAGAAATGCACAGTCTCCTGTGAGGGCTAAGTTTAGGTGTAGAGTCGGTGTAGGGCAATAGCACATACAGTTTGTACAGTATAAAACGTCTATGGGATGTTCCCACTTTTCACAAAAACAAACGTGTGTGTGTGTGTGTGTGTGTGTGTTTGTGTGTGTGTTTATAATATAAACCAAACAAAAAGGTTTACGATTGCTATCTGTACACATAATGTGCACTGGAATATTTACAGCTCTCTGAAATAAAAATATACACAGATTTTTAGGAAATGGGTGAAATCTACACCTGTGGATGAGGTAGGTATTTGTGTAGTCACAATGTGTCTGTTCTTAGCCACAAACAAACTTGAGCTTACTTTGAAGTTTTATTTACCTTGACCTCAGATCCGTGTTCTGTCACTGTGAGAGCTGCTGAGACCAGCTTGTGCTCAAATATGCAAATAGAAGTTGATTAACCAGATCTGCAACAATTCAATAGCAGCTTGAATATGTGTGTCTGTGAGACAGACAGAGACAAAGAGAGAGAACAGATATCATGACAATTCTGGGAAAGTGTGATACAAAGTATCTGACAGTTTGGTCTTAAAGGAACAACACACACATCTGTCAAGCAAGGCAGTGTTTAGCTGTAAAGAAGGACAAGAAATTGAATAAAAATGCATTCTATTTCAGTAATATTCAGTAGTACTATCTCTTATCTATTAAAATCAATATTCACTGTGTGCTTTCTATAATGAGAACAATAACAGTTTCACATGACTGTAAAAGATGATGTCAGAAATATAGTAATATACTGAATTACAAGTATACTCTTTAAAATAATATTGTATTTTAATCCCTGCTTCTCAAACAGTAATAAAAACAAAATGTTAAAAATGTGTGCATGTTTTTGTATGTGTTAAAAAAATCATCGAGCCCACCATTACCATCCACTCCACAATGGGAAATCTGCCAGTCAGGGATGTTTTTGATGTGAGGCAGCTAAACAGAAGGAACAACATGCCTGTAAAGCATGAACATTTGTATTTTGCTGAATGCCCTGTTGTCTACGGTTGTGTATTTTAGAGTAGATCCAAAGATATGAGATGGCAAGAGAAAGAGAGGGGGAATCGCCCCTGGGGCACTTGTGCTTAAAGTCGTGTCATTTCCCTTCATGGCAAGCAGCACTAAATAAGTAACTTATAAGCATTTATTGATGCACGAGTGTGGCATCTGTTCCTGGACTGAATCTATGGCTGCATTTAACCCAAACCTTACACTTAAGCGTCATGCTTTTTAAAAGGAGACCATTTGCTCCCTCTTCCCCTTTTTTTCTTGCTTGCCACAGTGTACACAACGCAAATCCTTGAAACACCATCATCATCTCTAATTAAGTTATAATCGTTATTATTATCCCTAACAAACTGTAAAAGAAAACAGCAAACAGTAAAAAAGCAATAACATAAAAATAACAGTAAATGGTGGTGGCATTTTTCTGATAAGAAGTTTAGAATTTTTTTCTTTTTTTTTGTATTTTTTTTAAATAGCAGAATACAACAAACCAGATGGTACTTGTGCACATTTGATAATAAATGTATGCATTTTAAAATAACTGTGGGAGTTTGTACATTACCACAAACTAAGTACAAGTAAGCTTGATTCATATTTGGAAAATTTAAACATATAAACTATTAATTTTGTTGTGCAGAACAGTGAACGACTTTATATCTAGCCCTCGGGTAGAGTCTTTGAGTTGAGTCTCGTTTGATACTACCAAGGTTTTTTTTTTATTTTTTTATTGAGCCCTTGACATGATAGATCAACCATAAAGTGTTCACAATGGCCTGGACTGCATCACACAGTAAATGTCATTTGCCATTAACAATGCACCAGTGAGGTACATAAACCATTAATATACCCTTTACGACTTGGGCTAACTGGACATATCTCCTGTCTTGCCCGTCTTTGATGTTATGCAATTGCTCCACCTGAAATTGATTGAAACCATGCAGACATTACAAATATTGACTCTGTAATTTCGAATCAAAGAACTGGGAAAAAACTAATTGTGTCTTTGCTAAATGCTATCTTGAGTCTAAACAATTTCCAAACATTACAGTCTTTAAAATGTGAGCAAATAAACTGATTTTCAGATAGGGACCCTCTGGGTGGTGGAAGAAATGTACGATATTGACAGAAGAGTCACTCATGTAAGACACTGTTGTGGGAAACAGTAACTGACAGGCGATCTGTCAACCTCAGGAGTGAGACACCCAGCAAGATCCATGGAGCCGGTCTGGGTCGGCACTGCTCCCCAGCTATAGATCATCAGGGGGAGTCCATTGAGCAAAGATGTGACTAAAGCAACACAATGGGCCACAGTCTGCAGGACGCAGCTAAGCAGCTGGGCGTCACCATCCTGAATAGGGGCCTGAGAGTCCCCCTCAGACAAGCCTTTATGCATTGTCTGTCCCTTGCACTAGGGTAAGATGGTCAGGGCCAGTAGGGTTCCTATCATTGATGACTTATGTGGCCAGTTGACAGTAACAGATGAATAGACGAGAAAAAGAGAGGCAAACATGAGAGATGCTTACAGAGAAATTAGAGAAGAACAGACTGTGCATTACAAGCCTGAAGCAGTTTGTCTGTGTTTATTTGGAAGGGAGGGAGAAAGTAAACAGGATATGTGCTGTATGAATGGAATAAAGTGTTTGGAAAGCTCATTTGGTGAAATATTACCAGCCAGCTTTGGTTATTGCACGAGTTGGCTCTTAATTTGCAGCAGGTCCATTGGCGTGTCTTCAGTCTTGACGTTTTGGGCATATTAAAGGCTTAAATGAGGTTGTTGTTGTCTCAGATTTCGGGTTAGATATAGTGGGAAGACTAGGTCAACCTCTTCCTGCACTCCTATTCTAGAGAACACTCAAGACTGAAGAGATTAAAATCTTTAGCTATGTCAGATCATAATTTCTTCCTGTGTTTTAGTCAAGCGTGTCCAGGCACATGTTTGTCATTGAGATCCAACAAACACCTGCTGCTACTGGTCCCACCTCTGGACTGTCATTATTTCCATCAAAACTCCACCCATATACACATTGCAATTAGGGAGGAGTTGTCTGCATTATCTTGGCTCTGTTTTCACCACAGTCTTGAACTTTTCCAGCTCTGCCCTTGGTAGAGGAGCGTTTAATCATATTAATTGAATTCCCTCAGTTTCTAGCTGGCACAACATGACGAAGAGATAGCTGAGTCTTGTGGTGGAGAGTTCATCCCGAGTTCAGCACATCTTTAAAAAAGATCTTATGTTCACATTATGATGGCACATTAACCTTTTCTTTAGAAGCACATAACAGAGAGATGGATTTGATTCAGACCTATATAGAGAGTAATGTGCTGTGATGGATCTCTAATACTTTGGGTACAAATAGATCATAGCTGGTTCTTACCTCTAGCTGTCTTATCACTTGACCAGAGTAAGTGAGCAGATTAGTTCCTCATTCATCATGGCCTTGTCACTCCCTGACCCCAGCACAATTACAAGTCAGATGTCAATGCGTGGATTTTAAAGTAATGGTTTCTGTATTATTTTCCAGCTAAAAATTGAAAATGGCATTTTGAGATGAAAAGTTTCAAAGAACAAAATGTTCAAAATCCGTACACAATGTTTAACCAAACATTAACAATGATTAATACTTCACATCTTCAGATCAGAGGTTAATGATAGCTTGATTCAAATGGGGTTCAACTATCTAACTCCAGCCCTAAATCCAAACCTAGCCCTACCTGTTCTTATTACTGAAATCTGATTGGTTGAAAGGAATGTTGTACCAGGACCAACAAAGATGTTGATCCAGAAACAAGTCCTGCTTTGTCAATTACCTTCACAAGAGCTTTACAGTTGGATTCAACTCTTAACCCTAGCTTGGATAAACAATGTAAATGCATAGTTTGCTAGTCCTCATAAACTTCATTTGTCATTCTGCGATGTGAACTGCTCATTGTCAGTACTTCTCTTATTTACTGTGCTTTCATCTTATGCTTCCTGTATCAGTATGATAGTGCAATGGGCTACTCAGATGCTCCCAAGGTGGAGTCTCCTAACTCTAACTGGGTTTCGACAGTAATGAGAGCACTCAATCAGGTCAATATCTACTTAAATACCACACACTGTGCTAAATGAGACCACCTGATGGTGCTGCCTCTTGACAGTCCTCTTGTGTGGACAGAAGGTGACATATGCACTGAGTTAACTCCTGTTACAGGCCCTACCCTAGCCCTTCCCATCAGCCAGGGTCTTCTTCTGTCAGGCTAACCCTGACATGCCACATTGAGGACACAATGAATTAGTAGTGGTGACTAATTCACTGGATCTGGACTCATAAGGGTCCTGGGTAAACCCTGCAGCCTAAAAGACTCCTTCTTACGGCCCTACACCACGGGAGGTCATCCACGGAAACTTCTGCCAACACAATACTAATGCTGTGTTGAGACAAAGAGGTACTTGTGGCTCTTTATGAGGGGAACCAGGGCATCCACATGTTTCTTTCCCACACTTTTCATTGCAGCAGTTGCGACGGATCACAACAACGATGACCAAAACAGAGAAATATCACAGTCATTGATGGTGGTCTCAAAGATACCAAGAGTTCATTGTTACTCAAAGACAAATGTGTTTATGGTCGGAACTATAAATAGAAATTAAGTTTTAGATAACATAGCAATTCTGCGAGTCTTCAATCATTCTGCAAGAATTTATTGCATTTAAATTACATTTGCAGATAGATAGATAGATAGATAGATAGATAGATAGACAGAGATCTTGTCTTCCTAACTAAAGCATGCAACTCTAGGGTAAATCTGAAATATTTATCATTTCTCATTTTATTGTTTATATTCCACTTGTAAAACTATGTGATAAATGTTTTTTTTTTTCAGTAGCTGTAGATTATAATAATCTTAATGAGGCCTCATCCACAATAGGCTAATATGCCACTTTCTTACAGTTTATAGGACGGACAGTTCCATCATGTGTTGACAATTATAACAAACTGCAAGCTGGCTAACCATTGAGGAAGAAATGCAAATATGTGTATAAACAGACACATGCTTTGTCAGTGAAAAATATAAGCATTCAGCTTTATTTTAGTAACTAAAACAGGAAAAATGACACAAAAAGAAGTGATGCACAGCAGCAAGGAGCTGGTTTGGGCCTAAAGAGTGGTTTCTGATAAAATTAACAAGTCTGCAATAGAAGGCAGAACTGGGCTCTTCCAGATTTTGCCTCAATCCTCAAGAGAAAATGGAGAAAGAAAGAAAGAAAGAAAGTTTGATGTATGTGCTATGACTTACCATTGTTATCCTCAAAATATGCTGAAAGCAAAAAATGTGATTAATTAGGAAAGTGGTCAATTATGACTTTGTACTAAAGTCAGCAAGCATGGTATCATAAATGGTAAACAAACCCCAAACAGAATTATGCAAATGTTAATGTCTGTGTGTTATTCAGGCCTGAATTTCAGATGTGTAGACTTGACTGATGTATTTTAAACCACAGTTCTCAGAAGGTTTAATCCAGGTAAAATAAATAAATTTATATTAAATAAACTCTCTCTCTCTCTCTCTCTCTCTCTCTATCTCTCTCTCTCTCTCTCTCTCTCTTTCTGCATTTGCACATGCGTGGCCATTTGTGGAGAGAGTGGAGAGTGAATCGGAGCGTGACTGGAGTTTTTTCTCAACTTTACGGTCTGTTACTTTTCTTTTTTATGTGTGTATTGTTACTATATCTTGTTGTTTTGGTGTGCGAGTGATTGGAGGGGGGGGGGGGGAAACATGTACTGAAACATGTTGTTTCGTTTAGGAGACAAGTATACATGGTACTGAAGAGTGGTGTAGAGGAGTTGAATATTGTTCTGAAGTTCAGGATCGACGGCTTTGATTATGTGATTTTTGAATCAACTGAAAACTTGAAGTGTTTAGGATGTGGCAAAGAAGGACATTTATTGCGTTCATGTCCAGAAAAAGAAATACAAAATAATGGTACTGTGGAAAGGGTTGCGGAAGAAAATAATAACGAACAAGTGATTGTTAGTGGAAACAACAGAAAAGAGCCCGAGAAAGAAATAACTATGGACAAAGAGGTGAATGAAAGTGTAGAGGATAATATGAAGGAAGCACAGGAAAGTGAAGAAATTGCTTTAATTGATCTAGAAGGAGAACAGCTTAGAGATGATGAAATGATCTTTAAAGTTCCAACAATTAAGAGAAAAACAAATCAATGTGAGGTAGTGCCTAAATCAAAGAAAAAAAAATGCAGAATATTGATGCAACTAAGGAAATTGGGGCTTGTGGAGAATCTTGCAGTGCTGATGATATATCAGGTTCGGACAGTGAGAGAGAATTTTCTGATTCATTCACTAATGTGAATATGAAGAACGATTTTAGTGGCTATAGTTTGGAGAAAGTAAGAAGCTTTCTACTGTCTACTAAGGGGAAGCGGAATGTTGAAGTCACTGATTACTTTTCTGATCAAACCTTGTTTATTGAATCAGCCAGATTTTTGATGAGACAAAGAGGGGAAAACTGTCTATCCAATCCAGATGTGTATCGGCTGAAAAAATAGTACAAAGATTGAGCTCTAGATTAAGTCAAAATGAAAACGATCAAATGGTGGAATAATAAAAAAATTGGCTTGTTTTGTGCTTTTTGACTTACTCTCTCCTAATAAGTAATTTTAAAATCTCATCCATTAACTTAAATGGAGTGAGAGATGTTGCTAAAAGAGCACAATTATATGATGCTTTGAAAATGAAAAATATAGATATAGCATTTGTTCAAGAAACTCATAGCACACCAGATAATGTAGTAGAGTGGCAAAAAGAATAGAATGGTCATATCTGTCTTAGTTATAAAAGTGTTTTTAGTGCAGGAGTTTGAATTTTATTTTCAAGGCATTTTTTTTTTTTACCAGAATCCTGTAAGGTAGAACAAATAATAGAGGGAAGATTATTAAAAGTTACAGCGAAATATGAAAAGATAACACTGGAATTGATTAATGTGTATGCTCCAGTAAATGCATCTGAAAGAATGACCTTTTTTTAGATACACTTGCTAATACAATTCAGCAATGTGAAGATCATTATTTGATACTTAGTGGAGATTTTAATTGTACTGTCAGTGATAATGATAGGAATCATTTGGAGCCTCATGGCCCTTCAAGGCGAAGAATGTTACAACTCATTGTATTAAATGAACTTTGTGATATTTGGAGAAATTTACATAATAATATTAGACAGTACTGTATACATGGACACATGTAAGAGAAAATCACATTGCTTTAGCAAGGTTGGATAGATTTTATTGTTATAAATTTCAATTATAGTGTTTTAAAAGTTGTCATATATGTCAAGTGGGTTTTTCAGACCATCCTATGGTGATTACTTCTGTTTATATCAATTCTATAAGAAATAAGAGTGCGTATTGGCATTTTGATTGTGCACTTGTTGAAGATTTTAATTTTAAGAGTTGTTTTAGATTTTTTTGGGCAAAGTGG
Organism: Spinibarbus caldwelli; assembly: GCA_039654775.1. Taxonomy (NCBI): domain Eukaryota; kingdom Metazoa; phylum Chordata; class Actinopteri; order Cypriniformes; family Cyprinidae; genus Spinibarbus; species Spinibarbus caldwelli. The sequence continues at coordinate 18,730,726 of CM077263.1, forward strand.
AAATTGCAAAAGGAAAATTTCAGTTCATTGAAACAATGGTGGGATGCTGTAAAGATTCAAATTGAACTGTTTTGTAATCAATATGCTTTCAATGTAACCAAGGACATTGTTGGGTACATTAAAAATCTGGAAGTTGATATTGTGGAGCTTCAGAATTTATGTGACTCTACAGGAGATTAAGATCATTTTAAATCACTGAAAAAAAAAAAAAAAAAAAAAAAACACTTTTCGCTGATCTAGAAGGAGTATTATTAGGAGATTATTCAGTATTACAACAAAGACCAGAAGCAGAGGACAATTTTCCAGCAATGATGATTTCTCCGGATTTACCAGATACGGAAATGAACTGTCCTTTAACAGTATCAAACAATTTGAAGGACAGACATATTAAGTTTACTTGTGGAAAATATTTTTATAAAGTGTGTGTAAAGGTGTTGAATAAAAAATAGTTGGTAAATCGTTCTGATAATCCATGGCGAAGTCATCTATGTGTTGCTTCTAATTTTAAACCAATGTGGAGTACCTTATACAAGCCACCATTGACAAAATATATTGGAGATTTGCAATGGAGGATTTTGCATGGCATTGTTGCAGTTAATGCATTCATTTCTATTTTGAATCCCCAAATAATAGACAGTTGTACTTTTTTGTGGGGAGAGAGAAACTATTTTTCATTGTTTTACTCATTGTCAAAGGTTACAGTCTCTGTTTGATGTGCTGACAATGATTTTTGATGATTTTAATGAAATGTTCAGTATACCTATATTTATTTATGGTTTTAAGGAATCTAAAGTGAAGAAAAGAATGGGGCGTTTGCTGAATTTTATTATAGGTCAAGCAAAGATGTCTATTTATTTAAGTCGAAAACAGAAAATTGATTTTGGAAATGATTGTAATATAGTGAAGGTTTTTAAAGGACTTGTTAAAACAAGAATTAAACATGATTTTTCTTTTTATTGTTGTATGAAAAATCTACTGGATTTTGATTTGGAAATGATTTGGACAAATGGAGAAGTACTCTGTAAAGTTGAAAATAATACTTTAATATTTGGTGAGATTATAAAATGAGATAATATGTGAAAGAATTTAAATGTATAATAAAGATTTTTAAAAATTAAATCTCTGACTCTCTCTCTCTCTCTCTCTCTCTCTGTCTATTTATATATGTATGTATGTATGTATTCTGGTCATTTTTACATGTGTGCAGATATGAAAGGAAATGTGATGTGTGCAAGACATTTAATCTAATATATTAATAGAAAAGTTTGAACTTTGAAGACAGGAACAAACATATAAGCTATATTAAATGTCACACATTTCTGAAGAGTTTCTACAATAGGTCTAGTGTTTGTGCTTTGTAGACTTAAATGTAAAACATGTCATTAAACTGCAGGGTGTAGTTTATCAGTGCAAGACACACAGCTTGCAATTAGTTCCAAGAGTTTGTCCATTGAGAGCAAGAGGGATCATTCTTTACTCCACTGCTGCTCTTGGGTCATTCTCAGGAAATGCAGCTCTATGTGTGCCCATGACTTGCTAGTAATATAATCAACACTAAATCATAATCTGTTTAGTGTGTAATGTACAAGAATTGTGAGAAGCTGAAAATATGAATATTAAAATAAAAAATAAAAAAATAAAAAAAATAAAGATTTATTGTTACACTTTATTTTGATGGTCCCCTTTCTGTTGACATTCTGTTGGCTATAATTAACTTCATAACTACACGTTAAGTGACTCTCATTAGCATATTAGAGTAGAGTGTTCGTGTAGGATACTGTTAGGGTTAGCCATAGTAGACTAAGTTGACGTACTTGCAAAGTTACTTATAGTCAGTAGAATATCTGTTAGACTATCAAAATGAAGTGTTAGTTCAATATGTTAGTTAGGAAAGAAAAAAGTCTGATAAAAGCACAGCTGTATTTTTAGGGTTATATATAATATGTTCTATATAATGGTAAGATAGAAAAAGATCCAGGCGATTCTGGACCTATAACAGCAGCAGAAGGTCATAAAGTAATTCTGAGTGTTTGTGTGAATATGACTGTAAAATTGCCCTGTTCTTCAAGATGCCCCATTACTGATATCCCCAGCACATACACACTCTTCTCATTGTGTTCCTTTATCATGCGTTTTTTTGATGGTCGGGTAATGATCATTGACCTCTCAGCCACTGGAGGAGCTACTGATAATTAAAAGTTCTCAACCCCTGCAGCCCTGAAGGGCCTCAAGGGCCGGCTGGTCGGCAAGGAGCCGAGCACACACAGGCAGTCACCAATGAGTCGCGGCTGTCATGCATGGCCACTGATCGATCCTATGCTTAATACTCGTTACTGATTGGTCAGTAACCAATCAGTCCATAGTCCATAGTCACCAAATCACCTTCAGCCCAAAGACATGAATGCCACACTCTCTGATAAGGCTTTCACTCCCAGTTTGTGTGTAAATCTAATTCAATGCACAACAGAAAAGCAGTAGATTGAATATGTTAATCTTTCTCTGTTGAGTTCTCACTTCCCTCTTGTGTATTTGGTGGCCTCTATAATGGATTCCGCTGTGATATCATATATATCATACCTCAATAAACAGCATTATGCCATCTGTCCTTTAGACTTTTATAATTAATATGACTGGTTTGTGCTTTTCACTGTTGTTATTTTTTTTAAGTATTTTGCACAAAAATTCCATTGAACACAGCTGGTATATAAACGCTTTTGAAAATGTACAGTTCTTACTAAGCGATTAAAACTAAAACACACATGCACAGTTCATGTTTCTCAGAAATACACTTCAAGTACAATGGTCCTGAAACCAAAGTGGGTTTACCACAAAAAGAAGGTCTCATGTTGACATCTCTGCTCGTAAGCATCATGCTGTAAAAATAAATTCTTCCAGCATGACGTGACAGATTTTACAGCAGAAAGCAGATGCTCTGGGGACAGGTATAAACCAAAGTGCTGGTGCATAGCAATCTACATTTAAATTATACACACTGTGAGTCTTTGAGTGTGTGTGTATGTTTGTGGATATGGGATGTAGAGGGGTCTTGTCAATGTGAACAGCATATCACTCTTTTCCCCCTCAGGCAAAGGCTTCAGTGTTTTCAGCAAACAGGTTTTTCTTTCGACTAGTTGTAAAACTGCTTCCAAAAAGCTGGAAAGCCTTTTAAAATTTTTAAAACTTTTATCTTACTTTTTTTTTTTTTAGGAAGACATTAGGAAGACAGAATTATATTATATGGAGTCAGTATGCATGGGCCTTGACTTTTAACTCAAAGGACAACAATGGCACCTCTAACTCTTGAACTTTGACCTAACTCTGGAGACACCTGATGTGGAAAGGCCCATAAATACCTGGCTACATAATCATACTGAAATCATTGATGAATCTGCATTGACAAATTTTATGGCTTGCGAAGCATCAGGAGCTATAAAAGCCCTCAGGTAGAGATTAATGAAAAGCATTCTACTGGAGACAAACACTACAGCTCCAAACAGTAAGACAAAAAGGGGCCATGAAAGCAGGCTGTCAGAGAAAAGAGGAGATTTGCATCATTCCTTTCTTCTCTCGCTGGCTCTATCTTTCAGTACCGGTGAAAGCAAAGATGCTTTGAAATGATTGAGTTTAAATAAACAGCGTGAGGCCTGAGGGTGTGAGCATGCAGGCCATAGAATCTGATGCTATCAGATAGGTAAAGCCAATAAGCACAGCAGCCAGAACTGACCCAACCCTTTGCACAATCATCAGCATCTACATATTTATCTGCAGTTTGGCATTCATCCAGACTACAATGTGTCCACTTCTCATTCCTTATGAAAAAAGTAATGTAGTACTACCATGGTGCAAGGATACTATCAGCTGCTATTAATGAATCACAAATGTATTCACATTATTTTATATATTTGCCACTGTTTAGTGTGTGGTACAAAAATACACTGTATTGCCAAAAGTATTGGGTCACCCCCTTCTAATGAACAGGTTTGACTACTTTAGTAATTTCCATGAGTACAAATCTTAATGTTTAAGCATATAATGATATTCTAGGGAATTGTGTGCTTCTAATTTTAAAGCAACAGTTTGGATAGGACCCTTTTCTATTCTAACATGACAATGCCTCTGTGTATAAGGCAAGGTTTAAAAAGAAATGATTGGTTTAGTCAGTGTGGAAGAACTTGACTGCTCTGCAGAAAGCCAAGTCCTCATCCAAGCTGAACACCTCTGGTGTGACTTTAAATGCAGATCTTGAGCCAAAAACTCTTTACCCAACACCAATGACTTGTACATATGTGTACAGTCATTTTAGACACTTCCAAAACTGTTGCAACAGAGATGGAAATACAATTTTTAAATACATGCATAATGTTTCCATCTTTGTTACCATCGTTTTGGAAGTGCCTTTTTCTGTTCTAAAGAAGGGGGTGTCCCAATATGTTTGTCCATATAGTGTATGTACAAGTCATTGGTCATCATCATTATATGCTTAAACATTAAGATTTGTACTCATGGAAATTACTAAAGTAGTGAAACCTGTTCATTAGAAGGGGGTGACCCAATACTTTTGGCAATATAGTGTATATCTAAAATAAACTATTTGTGAATTATTTAAAATGTTTTACATTTTTCATTAAAACATCTGCTAAGTTTTATGTTTGTTTGTTTGTTTATTTGTTTTATGTAGAGTGATATTGCATGGCAACAAGTGTGACACTGGATTTATACAACAGTTCGGCACAAATGTGTAAATTAATAAGAAACAACCACAGGGTGTTTTTAAAAACCCTTTTGTTTGTAGAACTACTTCCTTCTGCCACACATTAAAATCTCAAGTTGAGAAAAAGAAAGATTAGTTTGAATGTATGCTGATCCACTATAAAAGTTGCTATTCATTCAAGTAATTCAGCAATTCAGTCAAGAATACAAACTCTGCACTCTGATGAAGCATTAAAACTACGTAAAAATCTAAAGTTATGAAACTTTGCCCTCAGCCAAAACTGTTTGCTCTGGAACATATGATATATTGATGAAACCAAAGATTGCCTGTTAGATATATTAAAGATGAATTATATCTCATGTTTAGCCACTATGAAGACATCAGAGCAAGCGGCAAATTGCAGAAGAACTGGTCAAGGTAAGGCTATTTCTCGGCTGGTTTTTGAGCAATGAATGGCTGCTGACGCGCTGGAGCTCACATCTTCAAATATTTCAAAGCAAATTAGGTGCTATTTTTATAAAGAAACCACATATTTGAAATCTAAACAACTATATTTAAAAAAAAAAAAAAAAAAAAAAAAACTATTAAACTAGTTTTTCTGTTAAGATTTCAAATAAAAATGTTCACTATATTCTTTCAAGTTTTTTTTTCTTCACTCTGTCTCTGCATACAGATCAAAGATATGGTTTTGAGAAAAGACTAAATGAATAAAAAAGACAATTGAAAGAGTAGATCATATTTGCCCATGCAAAGATTCTCTCAGGTTACACCTTCACAGAGACAACAGGCCAGACTCTTAACTTATGACCAGACAGCACCCTGATATCATGGACAACACTTCTTTCTGCATCCAATAGGAGAGCAGCTGCCTGCTGGACATGTATGGAATATGATATTAAGGTGAATAGATTGAGTGGGTATATGAGAAGAGGTGAGGTCATGCATGGATGGTGATCTGTTTAGATCATTGTGCAGGTAATCTGATAACAGGAGAAACATTCATATCTGTCCAACATCACACAGACAGAGAAAGATACGGTAGTTCAGTAATACTATTGGTCATATTTGGTCTTAATAAGTATCGCTTTTCATTTATTCTCTTTCCTATTACTTGTTTCACTTCTCTTTCAGTTTTTATAACCATTTCTTACTTGTATGTTTGGCACAGTTATTTTTTAAGGATTACTGTTAAACTAATGTAGTTTGATTTGTATATGTTATCTATTTTAATTTTAGTTACAGTTGTAGTAATGTTTGTCATTTTATTAGTTTTTTCTATTATGTCTGTATAAGTTATTTATTATGTTTTAGTTTTATGTAATTTGAGTTATTTTAGTACTTCAACAAACTACATGGAAATGAAATAATATTGAATCTATGGATGTGTGTGTGTGTGTGTGTGTGTGTGTCTACATACACGTAGTTGTTTTTGGTGTTTGACTTAGTGTTATGTTAGAATCATTATTATACTCTTATACCTTTTGTTCTCTTAATATTTTGAATTGTTTGTAGCTTTATTTTGTTTTCATTTAAATGTTAAGTTTAGAAATTTTGTCATATGCATTTTTCAATTTTATTTAATTATTTTTTTTTAATGTGTGTATATACTATTTATAAAGTTTTAGCTTTTAGTTTTGGATCAGTTTTAGTTCAATTGATTGTTTCTGTTGTCCTCATTTGTAAGTCGCTTTGGATAAAAGCGTCTGCTAAATGACTAAAAGTAAAAAGTAAAGTAAGTAAGTAAGTCTTAAGAGGAAAAAAAGTCTCGGTTTACTGCTGACTGCACCTGTTTTTGCTTGTTTGTATAGCATACTATTTATGTACGCCTGCTTTATGTAAAATCATTTGTGCATGTGTATATTGATACAGTAACTGTATAGCATAAGTAAATTGTGTGTTTGTAAAACTCCACAGCTGTGTCCATAATCATTTAATGATAATTAGCTCATAAAAACCAAAATATAAAAATGGATTTTTCAAAAAAATAAATAAATAAATAAATAAAAAAGAAATCTGTGAGAAATCTTATTTACAATATTATCTAATTTCTCAAACATAATTCTTATTAGATTACTATAATATATTATTTTTCTTCCCCATTTAGTGTACTTTAAATAGATGCACAAAGGAATTAGAAATCTGGGTATACAAATGAGCCCCAATGATTTTGAACATGGAACTTTGTTGCAGCAACTATAGACATTAGTGGAATAAATACTCTAATATGTGATGAGATTTTATCTTACAATAAATTAGTAGAAAAAAAAAAACATTTAGAAGTCTGGGATCATATTTTTTGTTAGCATAGACAGATTATGGATTATTTGGGGGCAACGGTTCATACTGGGCAAGAAAATAAATTTTAGAAGAGTTTTGCAAATTATCAAGGTGTCTTAAGAAGACCCGTTATTTATTTATTTATTTATTTTTAATCAAATGTCTGTATAAGGATTAATTATAGCAAATGTGACAACCTAAGACCAATTTGGCACAGAGACTGCAATTGTCCAAATATGAGACACGTGGAACAGAGTTCCAAGGTGAATAAAGAAAGGAAGAGTTGACTTTTTTCTAGTACAGGGTCCTGTACAGGTATTACTACACGACAGTTTGACTTCATAAAATGGATATGAATGAATGAATGAATGAATGAATGAATGAATGAATGAACGAACGAACGAATGAACGAATACACAAATGAATGAATGAATGAATAAATTTGATATGCCAATAAATAAATTAATAACTATCAATTTTATGACATGTTTAAGAACATTAATTTAATAAGCAGACATCAAATCAAAGGCAGTACAAATGAAATGCTACATAAATATTATATGAAATAATAAACATTTTTCACGTTACAGTAATCAGAATGAGTTTTTTTTTAATTTTTTATTATTAAATAAAATTAGATGGACATGCTTAAATAATGTCATAATTGTCTTAACTGCACTAAAATTAAATCGGATTTTCTTAAAGAAAAATCTAATTTCTTGATGTTGGTGGAGAATATGACCTGGGCATGTTCTTGACAGATTTTCTAAGATTAACCCCTTTGAAGTGTGACCCTTTGAAGGGTGGAGTGAACAGGTGGGCGGGAGTTTCGTTGGGGGTAATCCTAGAGATTAAGATGGGATAAGTGGAATATTACATTTTAAACATAAAACCCATAGAGTGACAATTACCTCTCTTGAATACTGCAGAGTTGCTATCAACACATATAAAAACACAGACAAATATGTCCAGATGTAGTTTAGAGTGCTCTGTATTAGTGTAGTGGTCAAGGCTCTGTGTTAGCGGCACACAAGGCAAACATGAGTGAGAGACATTTAAAAAGTCCTAAACACTCTAGTGCCCTTGAGGGAGGCTCCTGCTTTAGAGAAGTTAACTGGAATTAAAGTACTGTATTAGGGACTATAAAAGCATGATGAATGACAAGTGACCAAGTGATGTAGTGGCTTAAATTGCTGCTCTTTCATAAATTACTCGACAAAGTAACCATTAGTAGTTCATGATAAAATAATTTTTTTTTTAGTAGTTTATAGCTGAACTGCAAGTTCAACGGCCAAGAGAGTCATTCTTATTTATTTTTAAACAGTTGAGTCAAAAATACAGTTTCTGAATGTAATTTTCTTAATTTGTGCAGAAAAGACACCATATAAACAAAGTTGAAAAAAGTCAGTATTGTGCTGTAATGTTGTGCTTATGCACACACACCCACAGACAGCTGTATATACAAAACATTGTTTCATTTCATTTTCAAGAGCCATGAAGACGTGTCAAAACTCTTGTGATGATTTTGTCAACCTGTACGTCTCTCGTAACACCCTTACTTGAGTTTCCTACCTTCCTGACAAAATTCATAAACATGAATCATTGCAAAGAATGATTAGCAGAAAACAAAACTCTCTCTCTCTCTCTCTCTCTCTGTGTGTATGTGTGTCCCTGGGGTCTGATTCTGTAAGTGATCTGATGCGGGAAACCCCTGCTATCTGATCTTAACTGTTTCACCCATCCTTATGGACAATTAATACTCACTGTTGACTCAAAAATAATGATACCAGTGATACTCAATACTCACATCTCTCTGTTCTCAGCTCACTTGTGATACTTGTATTCCATAAACACACTCAAACACAATACAGCCATTGCATCATTCGTTTTTCAGGTTTGTACAGAATGTCTATTTTAAAGACACGTCAAATGATCAGCTTCTTTATCTAGTGTTTGTGTGTGTGTGTGTTACAATGATGAAGTTGTCCTAACACAAGTTAGTGATCTATAAAAAGAAATAGTCTCATATTTCTGTCACTCTATCTATCTATCTATCTATCTATCTATCTATCTATCTATCTATCTATCTATCTATCTATCTATTCAGTTCAATTCAATTCAAGTTTATTTGTATAGCGCTTTTCACAATACAAATTGTTGCAAAGCAGCTTTACAGGAAATTAAGTTTCTACAATATATTTATATATTGTAGAAACTTAATATATTTAATTTATGGCGAAATTTGGTAGTTCTGTAGGTTGTCTGAGGGTTGATCTATCTATCTATCTGTCTATCTATCTATCTGTCTATCTATCTATCTATCTATCTATCTATCTATCTATCTATCTATCTATCTATCTATCTATCTATCTATCTATCTGTCTATCTATCTGTCTGTCTATCTGCCTATCTATCTATCTATCTATCTATCTATCTATCTATCTATCTATCTATCTATAGCACAAGATAGCTTACTAAATTGTGAAACCAGTCAAAACTACAATTGCCTAATTAAATTTATAAAATTATCACTGCATCATCAGCATCAGGGACCAAAGCTATTTTATTAACATTCTTTAATATAGAGCCTCCCCACCAATTTTATTATTTATTTATTTGACAAACTACATTTTCAGTGCATGTCACGCACAAGTGACCCCCACTTCCCTATGACACTCATGACAAGCAGGAAGCTAATATTTTCAAATTATAATTTGTTTGATAGAGTATAGTGAATATTATAAAATGAAAGTCTTTTCTAAATATTCTCTAAATATTCATTCACTCAGAGCAGACTGGTTATTGGTTCCACATACTATTGGCTTTGCTAATATATGAAACAATGTTTTAATAAAGTTTATCTTGAGGTTGAGGGTTGTAGGAAAAGCAAAACTTTCTCTGAAGGCTGTGGTGGAGTATCTCTGTCTATTATGTTAAAAAGAGAGGTTACCCCTCCCTCCTGTCTTTAGTCTTGTGTAAATGTTTAAATGTTACCTCAGCGCTTGCCTTTGTGTCAGGCTGCAATTAAGGGCCCATGACTGTGAATAACAAAAGCAGTACTGCTCATCTGTGTCTGGCCCCAGGTGCTATTGACACGGCCGCACTTCAAAGACATTTTTAACCTCTCACACTCCCTTCGCTCAAGTAATAATCCACACTGGAAAACATCCTCCTAATCCCACAGGGCGGGGGGGAAGTATACCCCAAACAGGTGAAAAGAGCACAGTAACACTACATAACACTACATAACATAATATATACACTCTTAAAAATAAAGGTGCTTAAAAGGTTCTTCACAGCGATGCCATAGAAGAACCATTCAGTCAAATGTTCTTAAAAGAACCATGTATTTCTTACCTTTTTATAATCTGAAGAACCTTCTTTTGCCACAAAGAACCTTTTGTGAAACAGAAAGGTTCTTCAGATGTTAATGGTTCTTTATGGAACCATTTAGACAAAAAAGGTTCTTCTATGGCATCGTGAAGCACCTTTATTTTTAAAAGTGTAGTACCTTAATTCAGCAAGTTGTTCTCGAAACAGTTTGAGTTAATTCATGAATATGAAGTGATTTACCTAACTCTGACATGGATTTTGCACATTAAAACCACCTTAAAACCATTTAAACTCATTTATTTACATAGCCTTCCTTAAATGGTATCAGCCCATATATGGTCTCATTTGAAAGCTTAGAGCCTCTTCTTTACAAGCAATGCCATAACTTTTGGTTTTATGATACATAAAGCAGTAAAATTAAGCTTAGAAATGTAGTCGTCCCACACATGAATTTTCGCCTAACGATTGTGAAGAATTTTTCCTAAGAATGTGTATTTTTCATATTTTTCACAAAACAGTCAAGTCATATATCACAAGAATTATTATTTCATTGTGTGACAATCACAGATCGAGTTATCTTCAATAGAATCGCGTTGTCACATTTCTCTGCTTTACATTCTACTGCTTCAGTCAGCCTCAAACAGCCACAAACTCTATATTATCTTTTAGAATAGGATCTCTTCTTTCAAACGAGACCATTTTCACGTTTCTGCGTGCTTCCAAGGACAAGAAATCGTGGTGTGTTCCAGACGCGCATCAGACGCACTTTTTGCCAAAACGCGCTCTCCAAATCATACGCGCACTGGTGAAGCAGCGCTGATACTCTACAACTCTGCTCTGCTCTGGACTTCAATAGGTCAGTCTGTGTGTCACTCTAGCTGTGCAGCCTGTCAGAGGTGTGAAACTTGACACCTCTAGGTCAGCAGAGGGGCGGGTGCGCGCAGAGAGCGTGTCCGATTGAGCGCTGAGGCCGTGTCCGGCTGGGAAATGTAGTTCATTGGAGTGTTTTGAAGACGGGAATGGCGCAGTGGAAGGCTAACACATCCCCGTCGCGGATAAAGCAATCTTTGGATATAAAAATATAAGTTATAGATAATGAAGAACGATCAGCGGCACCGTGGAGAGGACAGGACGCGCGTCTGGTGAGCCTGTTTGAGCGCTTTTTCCTCCGTTTTTCGTTATAATCTTTATTGTGAGGCGTGATAGCCCAGCTAACAGTCTGATGTAACACTTTATCGATGAGAAGCACAGTACAGGATGCATTTCAGTAAATATATATAAATATACATAGATTATTACAGTGCGGTGTGGATGAACAGATATTTGTTTCTTTGACGATCTGAAGAGCAGATAGCAGCAACAGGCAGCTATAGCAGCAGTTAGCTTGTGTCCAGGAGCAGCAGATGATGGAGACAGATATGACAGACAGATAACTGATAATATAAAACACAAAATGTGAAATTTGGTCCAATTCGTTTATGGAATTTTGTATTTTACTAATTGGAAAAAAACATAAAAGTGAAACATAATTCAATCAATAATAAGGAAAAGTGCTTATGGCACATAGTAAAATAGGATTCTGGGTGTAATTTGTTTATATAGCCTGTTTTTGCAAAGGAAACTCAAAATGACAAATCTAGATGCAAAATATGATAATTTCACTCACTTCATTTATGATGCTGTAACTCCTGTTTGGAAGCTTGAAAAATTAGTTTTTTTTCTGGTACATTTTGGCATCTAGTGGCATCAAACTAAGTAAGTTGCAGGGAGCAGGCCCTAATAGAACCTGAATTACAGATTTTCAAAAAATAAAATAAAAAAATTCCAAAAACTCAAAAAGCGTCTCTGTTTTTTTAGTGTTTATTGTAATATTTGAAACACATATAATGTTATTTATAAAAAAAAAAAATACATCCATCTGTTATAGTTCAAAGGGTTTTCTTTAAAATTAAACCATTTTTTTTTTTTCATTTCCTCCATTGTATGTGTGCAGGGTAAACATTTGAATTTGAGTGTGAAAATTTAGGCCAAAATTCCCAAAAACGCCCCTGAGCTTAAGTGGTTAATTTTCAAGATATTGGTTCATTTCCAGCAGAATTATTATGAATAAATCCTAAATATTCAATAGAATATATCTGGTGAATTGAATAGATATAAATCTGTTCTGAGTTGTCTTGAGATGAAAAGTATTTGAAACGTATTTGTTTTTAATTCATACTCATTTGACTAGGCAGATGTGTTGTTGAATTTAAATCTGTGAAGTATTTTCAGCTTTCATCTAGTGTTTCATTGATGTGACAGCATGGCCTCAGGTTAGAGCAGGTCATTGGAGAACTAAAGCACAAAAGTGTACCATGCCAGTGAACTGACTTCATTAGCGCCATGACCCTTGTCCACAGTGACGTGCCTAATTCATTTCATTTATCTCAGGCGTAGAACAGAAAGACAATGTGAGTAAAGTAAGTATCCGTGTATAGCCATGACACAGGAACTGACGCTTTCGTATTGATAATTGTGTTTTGCACCACACTAATGCAAATGACTGTAAATGCACACACACATACACATACACACACTGCCTTACGACATCAGTTTCAGTGCATTCTCTGTCTAAACTTCACAAACTCTTTCTTCCTTGAGTCAAGCTCTCTACATCCATCTATCAGCATCTAAATGTTTCCTGTGCATCTCAGGAAATGAACAACAGAAAACAGTAGACAAAAATTACACTCAATCAAAATCCTGCCATGTTTCTGATTAAAATACGGAAGACTTTTATGTAATATGGGTGATGCACGCAAGATGTTCTTGTAACTCATCACACACTTTACAAACCTCATAAGAACAGGCCTCCTGCTCTCTGCTTTATTATACACCCCACAGTGCCCTACATACACTGCTTTGATCAGTTTACACACACACACATTCACATTCTGTGGATACTAATTAGAGCGTGTATGTGGATGATTCTCAGGAACTTCAGATTTCAGAAATGTTCTAATTTCTTTCTTTCTTTCTTCTTATTCTTATTTTTCTTTTTATTTATGTTTTTATTTTTTTAAACACCACAAAACAACAACGTGGGGCCACATAGTGGAATGTGTTCTCCCTGAATATTCAAGTTAGCAGTCAACAATTGTGGATGTTACAATGGATGGTTCTTAAATTGTTATACCAATCCTATTATAGCCCTGCACAATAATTATTTATCCTTACTAACCTTAATGCACTACATAGTTTCAGCCCTGTCACAGTAATGTTTGAAATTCAAATAAATGTGAACAGATAACTGAGATAATTCTGGTAGCATCGTACAGTTTGGGTGTGTCTTGTAATAAATCACTCTTTGTAATTAACCATGACATTTCTGTTTGTTATGTACCAACCCTGTTTCACTCAAAATGTTTTGGGGTTAAAGGTGAAGATCAGAGAAAAATATATAGAAACTAACTAGAAAATACAGTTTCACCACATCAGATTATCTATCTATCTATCTATCTATCTATCTATCTATCTATCTATCTATCTATCTATCTATCTATCTATCTATCTATCTATCACACATCAGAGATGCAGTACAAGCAGAAAGGTCTTGCCATTCAAGTGCAAGCTGAAACTAAATGCAGAAAAATTCCAAATTACATTTCACATGCATATAAACAATTTCCATTAGGCCTGTAGATGTTTCAGACACTTGTCATGGCTTACATAATGACAAATATACTTTGGTGACCTTGGAATGCGAATGTGTGTTCACTTACAAATTCTTTCAAAAAATAATTATATGCAAAGGCAAAATTAGCTTGAATTGGAAAGTATTGCTTGGCAAATATAATACTTTTCAGTTACTTTACAGTTATGTTGAATGACACATCATTCTGCTCTACAGTTTGTGTAAAAAAAAAATTATATAACATTCACACAATGTATAAACAGGCCTTGCATGTTCAGTGAAAGCATGAGGAAATTCATCTTCTTGATGATGACAGGGCTAAATGTACATATGCACAATATCTCTCATCAGAAACTTGTGAAGAATTTCATAAACTGAGGTTGCTCAGCCGTGACCCTCTAAACTGTCACACATTTCAATAGAGTAATTTAAGAGCTGCCAGTAAAGTAAAACTACTCCTCAAATTGACACAGTGTTTTAGATCAACAGATTAGAGAAGAAAAGGAAAAATGCTCCTTAACCATCAGTCAAAGTTTGGAATATGTTGCATAAGAGTTTTCAATTTTGAAATGTGCTGAAACCATAATAGGTGTTATGTAAAAAATATGTCTAATGATTATTAATTTGTAATTCTAAATTCATTGTATTTAATTTTTGTACACTAGAAGTCATAAGTTTGGACACATTTGATTGAAATTATGGTAACACTTTACAATAAGGTTCATTAGTTAACATTAGTTAACTACTTTAGTTAACATGAACTAAGAATGAACAACACTTATACAGCTTATACAGCATTTACTAATCTTAGTTTCAAATTTCAACATTTACTAATGCATTATTAAAATCAAATGTTGTGCTTGTTAACATTAGTTAATGCACCGTGAATTAACATGACCTAACAATGAACGACTGTATTTTCATTAACTAACATTAACAAAGATTAATAAATACTGTAATAAATGTATTTGTTCATTGTTTGTTCATGTGAGTTAATACATTAAGTAACATTAATTAATGGAACCTTATTATAAAGTGTTATTGTAAATTTATATTTCTGATGATATAAAGAAAATAAAATCACTTTTGGCCTTGCTTCTGTAAAGTGTGCCTACACTAGTAATTCTATACAAAATTAAAATTATAATACATTCAAATACATAATACATTCCTCCAATACTATTTAAAAACATATCAGGATGCACCTCATCCAGACAAAGGATGGTGTATTTTAAGTAGCTATATTTAAATCTTATGGCCTAAATATAAGTTTACATATATGTAAGATCATTTAGATTTTTTGAATGTTTTTGTTCCATTATTCTTTGTGTGTTATTTTACAGATTTGATTTACTACAAGTTTTGCATACTACAAGTATTATACAAAAAGCTATATTAGAGAATAACTAATAGTATCCAAACTTTTTACTGGTCGAGGTAGTGTTGTACACAGTGTATTATATTTCTACTACTTACTGTGCACTAGTTAGTTAACCTATACAGTAAGTCCAAATGACAATAATTCAAGGCATGGAATTCAAAGCTTGCGTGCAATGACACAAAGTGCTTCACATGTAAATCCTGTCACATGGAAGATCAATGTAGATGTCAAATATTAGTTTTGCTTTGACAGCACCGTAGTGTTGTGTATTTGCATGATGGCAGTTGTCTATATGCAAGAAAACGCTACACAGAATGTCACGTGTCTTCCTCTTTATCTATTAATAAAGTCAATAACTACAGACAACTGAAAACTGAGAATGGAATAAAGATATAAATAATCTTCCCTGAGAAAATTTGCTCCAAATTGTTAAAAAAAAAAAAGAATCCCATGAGAGATGGTTCTAAATGTGATAGCTAAAGTGATTTTGTCATTAAAGAGATGTGGCTATATATCAAAGACAATAATAAGGCCTTATTAGTGTTGATGTGCTAATAATGAGGAGGTTTAATTTGTCCTGACAGAAGGGTCAGAAGCTGTTTCAACAGTCACTGAGACAAGATGTTCTCTCAATAGAAAGCCTGTTTATGCTGTAAATCTAATCAGATGAGGGCAGGTTCCAGAACAGACACAAGAGATGTGACGCACACAAACCCCTCTATGAAACATCACAGTTTCAATAACAAGATTCAGCAGACATTTACTCTTGCACAGATGGAATCAACAGAAGAAATTGGCAAAAACAATTTTTAAAAACAAAGTTTGTTAATACAAATGACTCCCAGAAGAGACACACAAACTCTACTGTACTGTATGTACAGTGGCCATAAAAATTATGTTGGACACGTAGTGTCCTTGTAAAAATGTCTGAATTCATTGCTCTTAGTTTAAGTACACTGCTAAAATGTGATATCTGTGGTCACATGTAAATAAGTAAAAATAATGTACATTTGATTAGACCAA
The DNA here is from genome assembly GCA_039654775.1 of Spinibarbus caldwelli. Classification (NCBI taxonomy): domain Eukaryota; kingdom Metazoa; phylum Chordata; class Actinopteri; order Cypriniformes; family Cyprinidae; genus Spinibarbus; species Spinibarbus caldwelli. Next base: position 18,747,124 of record CM077263.1, read on the forward strand.
CAAGACTAAATAATAAGGGAGAAAATTCTCTTTAAAGTGGAAGTGAAGCAGCCAGTCAAGTTTGCATTATTTAATAAAGTGATTTCCACTTTAATTAAAATATATATAACAAACATGATTAATTAAACCATTTTAAAGAAAAAAAGGATGTTTTGTTTTAGCTTTTAGAGCAAGGGTGCCGCCATCTTACAGTACCACCGCGTGTGACGTCACGGGGTTGGTTCGCTCCGTTGGCCAGTTAAGTAATGTAGGCATTTCTTTATTTTTTGAACACATAAATGTTCTTTTAACACATCAGTATTTTGGTTTTCACCATAATTTGGATGAATAGTCAACGTAAATATCTATATCACATTATATAGGCCTATTTCATAAAGTTTTGATCATTAAAGTCGGCATGAAATCAAAATGGACTTTATTTACTTCACTATCGCACATTGCTAGTCTTGATGTTAACAATTAATCCATGCAAGTTAATCCGCTGAAAAAAAAAAAAAAAAAATGTTTGTCTTGGTAATCGTCAATCAAAATCAGAACATTTACTTAGGCTCTGGAATGGCGTTCCTCTTTTGATGACGTCAGTTTGACGGCTTGGGCAGAATATCCTTAAACACACCCGCTAGGTTTCTAAGAGGGAGAGACAGAGGAGGAGCGCTAAAATAAAACCCTGCCCTCGTTTCAATATTCAGTTTCTGCTGGAAATACGTCACTACACTGAAATAAAGTCGGCAGCAACTTCCGGTTCACCCGGACTTTAAGTTATATCCCAAACATCGTTTTCATAGCGTGAGGCGCAACGTGCTGTAAACAAACAATGCTCCATACAGTATCGTTCATGTGGCACCTTGTTATGTCAGACCTTTCAGACATTGTATTACACTGGCTCGATCACCAGGCCGTATCGGCTCAAATGTATGAGCAGTTGCACTTATTATGGGCTCAACAGTCCTTTCAAGTTAGTCTTCCTCCATTTAAACAAGCGTGTGTTCAAAATTCATAAAGAAAGAAATACTTATATATTATTTAACTGGCCAACGGAGCGAACCAACCCCGTGACGTCACACACGATGGTACTGCAAGATGGCGGCGCGCTTGCTCTAAAAGCTATAACAAAACATCCTTTTTTCTTTAAAATGTTTCATTAATCGTGTTTGTTATATATTTTTTAATTAATGTGGAAATCACTTTACTAAATAATGAAAACTTGACTGACTACTTCACTTCCACTTTAAGGTCACATCTGAATGTTACCATTTTATAGCATAGCATTTCACAACCATAAATTATCAATACTATTTTCTTTATTTTGAACACTGTATTGTTTCATCCACAACTCATTTTACTTCCATAATATGACTTACTAAACTAAAACAGGATATTCAAAGAAGGCCTTTTGACAGGGTTGTGGAGATTGAATTTTAAGTTCACCCTCAAAAACATCTCTAAGTATTATTATCAGTTATTTCTACCACCTACAGTTCATGGGTAACCAGCATTAACTTTTGGCAAGATATAAGAGGGTTACATTACATACAATAGCATATAACACTGCCTATTTGTCATTTGGTTAATATTAACCCATAGCCTGCATGATCTTTGACATTAATGCAACTTGTTGTATTATCTGTTTTAATTATTTATCAATAATTCAATAATTTGTCAATTTCATACTATATTTATACATTTAGTTAAGAGGCAGTTTGATGTTGTATTGACCTACTGTTCTATGTGTGATTTTTTTTTTTTTTTTTCCCCTTGAAAATTTGTGCCTCTGCTTACTTTAACATAAATTCAACTTGCCTTTTTATCTAATGTAATGACATTCATAATCAAGTATGCTCCGAGTGTCCAAATTTTGCGTCTCATGACCTATTTATATATGACACTTGTGTGTTTTTCAATTGGAACTTCCTAAAGAGAACACAAAGAACGTATTGATTTTATACCTTGACTGAACTTTCCTTCCTGAGCCAAGCCCTCCCACGGATGTAATCACAGCTTTGGTACCCGTGGCTCACAGACGTGTCATCCCAGCTATCCCGGTTCCAGCACACTCCCTGCGACACGCTCGCATCCCCCTCTCATCTTCTCTGTCTGGGGTGTGTGGATACAAGGCCTTCTGGGGGCTTCAGTAATGCATTTATATACACACACAAATGCATTCACGGGTGCGTCACAGCAACGCATATAATCAAATCAAAGGGAAATTTCCCTAGTCTCTGGACCGAGCTTTGGGCTTCCTTCTGGAAGTGTCACGAATGCAACAAAGAATAAAGAAAGAGAGTGTATGGCCTCAGGGCCTGGGATGCATGCATCGTTCCCCTCTGCTTCTCTGACCGCATCCACCGATTGGGAACGGCTGTTGACCTAGACTAAAGCAGTGGGATCCAGTGGCAGCATCCTTAACCTGTGTGTGCCACCTCCACACTCACCCTGTCATTATCAGACTCCAGCAGTTCTCCACATTTTATCTCTTATTTATGCCTATACTTTTAATTCTTATAGAGTAGCAGCAGTGACCGCCCGCCCACTTTTCCAGCACTTTTTCAGTATTTTTCCCATTCATTATCTCTATAGGAATTTCATTTAAATAAACTGAACCAAACAGCTCTGATATAAAACACAAGCTTTCATTTTAAACTTTAATTTGGCTTTGAAATACTCATCCCATCATAACTTTGAATGATGTATTAAAAAGACAGTACGCAATAAAACTGGACTTGTTTTTAAAGGAATAGGAATAGGAACATTTGCTGAACACCCTCAGTCCATCCAAGATGTAGTTAAGTCTTCATCAGAACAGATTTGGAGAAATTTAGCATTACACCATTTGCTCACCAATGGATCCTCTTGCAGTGACTGGGTGCCTTCAGAGTTAAAACACTAACATTTGTTTAAGCTTTTAATGATTTAACTTTAAACCATTACTTCTGGCAAAGATGTGAAATGCATAATCCATAATAATGCTTCCTCAAGTGAAAAAAACAACATCATCCCCTGTTGTTCTCTTATATAAACAACCAATATATTTGTTTAGAACTGTTTTGGTCTGTTTTCACTTGTAAACAGTACTGTGCACATTTCTCTCCTGATTCGGAAGAATTGTAAATTTATTGGTCACAGAACAGCAAAAATAATTCAAAAGCCAATAGAAAAATAGTACTTGCTTTTTGGCCAAGTCAAGTGAAGTAACCTTTATTTATGTATCACTTCATACAAGATTGTTTCAAAGCAGCTTAAATAAACAGAAAAAATAACAGAATCAATAATGCAAACTTCTTCAAACCTCAGACAAATTTAAATTGTGCATGGAAGCAGCTCTTAAAAGACAATAGTGAAATTACTCATCTCCAGTCTCTTTAAAAGATCTTCAGAAGACAACAGTGTCATCATTCAGCACAATTCAGTTCAAGGTTTGGCAAGGGAACAAGGGTGATGCTAATTTCCAGTTTGGCCTAAAAAATAAGTCATCACTACAGCACTCTATTCTCTCTGCCAGTTTTCTGTACACATCATGTCAATTCTGTCTTTTCCTTGCTGTGTCTCTTTCAGGTCCTGAATTAATATAATAATGGACTGCAGTGGATTTGTTGTGTCTCACATTTCAGAAACTGAAGTTCATTAATCATCACATGTAGTTCTGACAAATGGACCATGGTCTCCACCAGAACGCAAACACACCAGCACGCAACTGCTCCAATGCTCATTAAAGATGATCAGGGGACCGCTGTGTATCTTTCACAGTGTGTGAGTGTGTGTGTGTGAACATGTTTCTACAATAAGTCATCTGTTAAGATGGACTTTGTAGCCATGACGCAGGCCTCCAAGTATGCATGCTCAATAGAAGTGGTCATTTCTCATTTTTTAAAGCTGTTTCTGGCTAAATCGAATTACAACCATGGCGCCTGGTTGGCACATGCTGTCAGGAAAAATCCCCCAAAACAGCACCAGCTTCACTCATATATGTCATACTTACACCACAGAGTCATGATAAATGAGCCACTGAAAGGGGCTGGTGATATTTTGAGCACTGACGAAACACAGATAGACACATGAAGCAATGGCTCAAAAAGACACTTGAGAATTTATTAAATGACAAGATGGAGGTGAAAGATTGAATGAATGAACAAATAAATAAGTAAATAAATGGAGACATGGATTATTGAATAAATAAAAAGAATGAGTAAATAACTGAACAAAATAATGATTTAATACTTAAATAAGTGTGTTGGGGCACATTTGCTCAGGGAAGATAATTCTGCTCTCAGTGGAGACTTGTCTGATAAAGCCGGAGATAAAGAAGAAGACAAGCATGTGTAGTGTTTCTCTGCATGAACATATTGTACACACTTATATGCACAAGCATGGACAGGAAGGAAGTAGAAACAAAGACATTAACACACTGATGCATTAATCTATAGTGCTAGATGACAGACAGATCTATGAATGTGTTTGTCTGATCAATAGCCATCAGTGACCCTCCGCTCGACTCTCACAGCTGTGATACACACATTGAGTGTGAAGTCACAGTGTTCTCTGTTTCAGAGCTGTTTTTTGATCTGTTGTTCTGCTTCAGTCATTGCTAAACATGCAATTTTGATCAGCTGCCACACACTTCTGTCAAAACATAATTATTCACTACAGATTGAGACACAGCCCAATCATTTTGCTATTTTGCAAAAACAAAAAACTAAAAAAAAAAAAAAAAAAAAAAGTAAGCAAAATGCTTTTCCAATAAACAAAATATTCATATTAGAAAACCAGAAAAGTAGTAGAGGTCTGAACAGGCATTAACTTGAAGCCTGAACTTGGCCCATAAACAAGACCTTGTGACCTGATCCAACCTAACCTGACCAGCAGTCAAATTTTAAGACCAAATCCAAGCTGAATCTGAATTCACTTGCTGTCTCTTTTCTTGGTAACACTTTAGAATAGTGAACACTTATTCACTATTAACTACGACTTTCCCTCAATAAATTCCTAATTTGCTGCTTATTAATAGTAAGGTAATTGTTAAGTTTAGGTATTGGGTAGGATTAGGGATGTAGAATAAGGTCATGTAGAATAAGGCATTAATATGTGCTTAATTAGTACTAATACATGGCTAATATTCTAGTAATATGCATGCTAATAAGCAACTAGTTAAGAGACCTTAAAATAAAGTGTTACCCTTTTCTTTTCTCAACTAATGACCCAACTAATTCTCATAGTTGATTCCTTTACAGTCTGATGTTAGCATTATGCTAAGGTACTATACTCTAGGCTATTATACTTCAAGAACGAGAAGAAAAAAAAATTGCACAATGAAATAGCATATATTTAATAATTATATTTTCTAATGGAACTTAATACAATATGCTTCCCAAAGATCGAATATCCCTAACAGCCTCTTTTTTTTTAATTTGTGTCAGATTGAATATGCCATCTACCCTGACTAAGGTCTATTGCAATACAATTTGTGTATTACACTTGTAGTTGAGTGCATGCATATTTGTAAATATACAAGAACAAATTAAGAAACAAACGTTTGTAAATAAGACATGCAATCAGAGGGCCAACCCTAATGAGGAAGTCAGTCACACGTGTGGAGAAGTGTTAGCTATAGAAGAGAATAGTGTTAATTGCTGTTCTAATTAACGTGTGATTGCATTGCACTTGTTTTGCACTTGCAGGTGATTAAATTTTTAACGAAACATATTACTTGGCACAGTTAACAGGTGCCCATCACACGCACACAGTGGTGGAGGAAGCAGGCTAGATTCAGTCAAGCTGTGCTGCATTGGGGTAATATGCAAAGAACAGCAACCTATTAAAAATTGGCACGGCATTCTGGGTCGTCCAGATGCTGTAGCAAAACCCACCGAGGCGTTATCAAAAAATTAGGCAAAGTCCCGGCTGCCAACTCACACCAGTCCACACTCTTCATTTAGAAAACATGAAGCCACCACAGGGACAGCGTGTGCTCAATATGACAGCGAGTTTGGAACATGATTTATTCTGTTCTTGTCCGTGCAAGAAAATCTGCATCTGTCACGCATGTAGAGCACACGTAGGGATCCGATACTGCAAGATCTCCCGAGTGAGGAGTTCAAATCAGTAATGCAGTTAAAATTATTACATGTTGTGTAGAAACTATTTTGACATGTGGGTAACAATTTATTTTAGGGACCAATGCTTACTATTAACTAGTTGCTTATTAGCATTCATATTACTAGCATGTTGTCTGTTTATTAGTATTTATTAGGCATATATTAATGTCTAATTCTGCACGACCATACTCTAGATCCATTAATCCTACCCAATACCTAAACTTCACAACTACCTTACTAACTAATAATAAAAGTCTTTCTCTTCGTAAACCAAATGAGTAGTGTTTTCAAGCAAACATTATCACTATTTTAGATCAACAGCATGCATAATGCTGTAGGGACAGGCTTGAAGCTGAATACCTTATTTGGAAAGACACAGATAATGGCTTCAAAACAAATAACGAATTCTGTTGAATAATAGAAAAAATACTACACTGTCACTCCTCATGTTTGCTGAATAATAGGGATAGCATGATATTAGTGATGAAGCAACCAAAAAATTTCAGCCGAGACTGCAGTTTTTGGTTTCGTCCAGCATAGTTTTGGAGGGCAAAAATCATTAACTGAGACAATGCCATTTGATTTGTATTTCTCAGATTGGCACATTTTGACAGTGTCACTAGGCTTGTCTGTGATGTGCCTTGCGTTGCCTGAAATTTACACGAGAGTAGTTGTATGCAGTGAGGGGAGGAGTGAAATAAATGCTGTCAAGATGGACAGTTCTCACTTCTTGTAGCAGATCAGCACCTACAAGACCAAAGGCAGATATTGTGTGATTCACAATGCACTTTGTTGCCAATAAACTATTTAACAATACTGATATCGAATTTATTTATTTATTTTAACCTGATGTGGATTCTTAAAAGTCAAGATCTATTTATTTATTTATTTATTTACTTATTTTTATTTATTTATTGTTTTTGTTAATGTGAAAACTTTAGTAAATATTGTAGCGCACCTGACATTGAATAATAGCAATAAGCTTTGTGCTTTGTTACATTTAATATTATACAAAGTCATAGTTTTCAAATTCTGACTATTTTATCATCAAATACAAACAATAAATGTGGTTTTGGGGTTTTTGTTTGCTTGTTTGTTTGTTTGTTTGTTTTTTTGTGGTGTGACAGATTGCTAAATCCACATTAGTTCAAGCTGCATGTCAGCCAATCATCTGTTCTTTACTACTAATTATAGCACCAAATAAACATGAATGAACATCAGAAGGTATGTTGAAAGAAACAGTACAACTTTCAATGCTCAGAAATGGTAATAACTAAAAAATAACTAGAGAGAAGCATTTTGATAAATATATGCACCATGTTGAATAATCGTTATAATTTAGTTAATCTGTTATTTATTCTATGTTTGAACAAATTTGTCACGAAAACAAGCTTTTATAGTCACCATTTAAAGTTTATTTTAACAAATTGGAATAGAAACATAATTATGTTATTAAAAATGAACAAAATTGCCTTATGTAATATTTCTACATCAGGTTTTAAGTGTTAATAATTAAATTGATTGATTATTATTAAATTATATTAATAATCATTAAACAACAATTGGTGCATCACTGCATGATATAATACATAACCCTCTAAAATCACTAGACAATAATGAGTGTGCGAAGTGAAAGAGCGTAAACTGTAAAAATGAAAAAAGCATAACACAAAGTTTCTCTGGAAAAAAAATAAAAAATCGGTAACACTTTATTTTAGGGTCTCTTAACTTGTTGCTTATTAGCATGCATATTACTAGAATATTATCCATCTATTAGTAGTAATTAATCACGCATTAATGCCTTATTCTACATGACCTTATTCTGCATCCCTAATCCTACCCAATACCTAAACTTAACAACTACCTAACTAACTATTAATAAGCAGCAAATTACGAATTTATTGAGGGAAAAGTTGTAGTTAATAGTGAATAAGTGTTCCCTATTCTAAAGTGTTACTAAAAAATCCTTTTATTTAACATTTAGCTTTATTGTTTTAATCAAAAGAAAATTTATAATTATAGTAAAAAAGAAGAATTTTATGAGTTTTACAATGCAAACTATTATTAAACTATTGTTAAATGAAAACTATGAAGGGAAGACGGGCTTGTTGTATAATTTTTATCTGTATTCTTTTTTTTTTTCTTTTTTCTTTCCGAATACAGATATGTTCAAACTAAATAGTACCTTCATCATTCATAATTACAAAGGTCAAAACAATTTGCTTCTGCACTAATTCCTTAATTTCTTAGAGCTGCAGGAAAATTGTCATTGCAGTGATGACTGGCTGATGGCAGTCTACTGTCTTGTTTTTCTGTCTTTTTTTCAGTGTGATCGAGATCAATGGGTCTGATGAGAAAATTAATTCTGGGTTTGGAGATTGTACTGATCCCACTCAAAATCAAAGTCCTGCATTGGAAGAGTAGATGGATAAAGCAAACAAAAAACAAACAAACACACACACACACACACACACACACACACACACACAAACATATTGTCCTAAAGACATGTCACCTGAGCCATTGTTTACAATATATTTTCAAATATGATGAGACTAGTGATAGTTTAATTATTATTATTATTATTATTATTATTATTATTATTTCAGTATTATATATTCCATTATATTCCATTATTTAATTTGTTTAATTTATTTCATTAGGGTCTATGCAAATAATCATTTAAAACAAGTGTTTCCTATCCTAGCATGCATTATTGATATTATGCAATACTGTTGAACTGGTGAAACCACTGAAGCATTCCTCCTCACTCTTGTCGATGCAATAATACTGGTAGCCCCCTTTTTAAATTTTAATTTTGGAACATCATTCCTATCATGAACATCAGTGTGGAAAGTAAATTTTTTAGTGTTAAATAGTAATTTGTTTATTAGTATTATTGTTAATTAGTAGCATTGCTACTAAGCAAATTACTAAGCAAACTTAGCAAATTAGTAGCATTGCTGCTAAGAGTTAGCTACTCCCCTTTATTCAGGATCTAAACATTTTGGTGTTCTCTTAGGTTTGATCTTTCTGCAAAATGCTCACTGTTATAGAGCTGAAACTGTTTCTGTCTTGGTCCAGCTGGCAGAGACTAATGCAGTGGAGTGGAGTTGCCCTCAGCATCCACCTCCTCCCTGGCACAAACCTGCTCCATTGCATGCGACTGCAGGTAGCCTGACCTGGGTCAAATGTCAAAGATCAGATTGTAGTACACACCCCAAAAAATGTTTGGGGATGTGTCAGAGTAATTAGTTATGCAGCTAAATGTATCTCTCAGGTGCTCTGGGTCTCTGTGTGTGTGTACAGTATGTGATATATATGCATATTGGGCCTTTAATGTTACTGTAAGTCCATGTGCAATGAAGTGTCATGCTTGACATGATTTAAAATGCCACTAGTTTTGTAATGATTACTGTGTACATTGAATGAGCATTCAGATTCAGCCACCTAAAGAATGTATGTGATGTTATTATGTACATGCACACACAAATAAAATAAATAAATAAACAGACAGTTCTGGCTATAAAATCTGATTGGATGATGTAATTTGAAGTCGTTTTCAAAATATTTCATGCCAGACTGTATGATAAACTGCAGTCATGACATCTAGCCACGATTCAGCATTGACAGCCAGCTGCACAATGGATGCATCATTTTATACTCAGATTTTTAAACAGTGAATCATTGTTTGAGTGTTGATAATACAGTTAGTACATACCCGGGTACATACAGCATCTTTTGTAATACGACATAATACTGTAAGCAATAATAGTGTTTTTAAAACTATATGCTGAAAATTAAGCAAACAAAGGCAATTACCACACTTGTAACTGCCCATAGTGCAGTTACTGTGGTTTTTGTAACTGTAGTACCTCTTCCATGCTCAAGGGGGCTCTCTAGAGTACTGATCCTCTGGGATAAAAGTCAAGGAAAAGAGAGTAAGAGTATGTTTGGTTGGAGAGAAGCATGGCTTCCTCTTGTGCTAACCTCATGTGTAGAGTCTGGGTTGGGAAACTATTGTTTTAAGCTCAACCAAAAGGACTCTTTCTTGCCTTCCTCTACAACATTTAAGTCACTTAATTTTGTAACCATTCATTCTGCCATGGATAGCGATGTGGTCGCACACATTACAGACTTTACCACTGAGTCTTTTTTCCTCCCGAAGAGAGCCAATGAAAGACCTGATCACCACCTTTAGCGATCTGTACATTAACTCCGATGAAGAAAGTGAGAGAGGCGAGGATAATGCTCCGGATGAAGATCTTCATTTTCCTCCTCCACCAACGCCCCCAGAGGAGAGGGATGATGAGTCAGACTGTTACTCATCTTCTGCAGTCTCCACCCTGAATGCACACGTCACCTACTTGGAAGCTCAGCTAACAGATCTGCTACAGAGGGTGAGTGAGAAAGTTTCATCTGTTGAGTTGGAGAAACAATGCAGAAAGTTGGATGATAAAGTGTCTTATCTAGTGCAACGTGAATGTGAGAGGGTGAAAATACAGCTAGAAATGTTAGTGAAGGACCTGGGACAATCCATGGTTGACTGCTTAAAGAGAAGGGATCGGCAATTAGAACATAAATTTCAATCCATGAGACCTTCTTCCTCCACCCCAGTTACTCCAAGCCATAACCCCCTAGCTAACGTTCACGATGCAAAGTCAAGCAACTTAACGTATATTGAGCAGTCTACTCAGAGCAACCAGTCATCAATACAATACAACCCCCAAGTTAAACTTGAATTACCCAGTTTCACCAATTCCCAGGAAGATGATCCTGTTGTGTTCGTCGAACGATTGTGTGAAGAGTACTTTGCTGTGCGTCCCCTGAGTGAAGAAGAGATCCTAGCTTCACTTACAGCGGTGTTAAGAGGAACTGCCAAGGATTGGTGGGTGGCAGAGCGAAGAAAAGTGAGTAACTGGAAACAATTCAAAAGGAGATTCTTGAGTTCTTTTTTGAGCGAAGACCATGATGACGTAGCAGCAAGAAAGTTGCTGGAAAGAAAGCAGGGAGTCAAGGAGAGTATCCGAGATTTTGCTTTTCATTACCGGGCATTGTGTATGAGATGGAAGAAAGGGATGAAGGAGAAGGAGATAGTTCAAGGTATCCTGAGGAACTGCAATCCCCAACTGGCTAGCCTGTTAAGAGGGACTATCAAGGACGTTGAGGAGCTGGTTCGGATAGGAACTCAAATAGAGAGAGACTTTGATGAGTCTAAGAGGTACTGGTGTCAGGCTAACGGTGAGGAGCAGAGGAAGAAAACAGCCATTCCTGAGCGTCAGTGGAAGCCACCATATGCAAGTAATTAAGTGTTTCAAGCCTGTCAGCATTCACTACAACGACAAGATTTCAAGAACATCGTCATTCCTATAGTCCTGCAAGGCAGGTATGTCGTCTCCATAATTGATACTGGAAGTACCTTCTCTCTGATCCAAGAGTCCTTGTGGAAACAGTTCTGCCGACAAGAACTGTATCAAGCAAGCGAAGAGCAATCTTTTCTGTTGGCAAATGGACAAAGGCAAACTGCAGTTGGGAAGGTGAATTGGAAATGTGAAGTGCAAGAACAAGCAATGTCTTTGACACTTTACATTATGCGGGATATTGACCTGACCGTTCCAATCATCCTAGGAATTAATTTTCTACTTAAAAGCAGAATATTAGACTTTAGCAGAGCTCATTACAGCTTACCCACTGAAGAAGGAACTGAGGGAGCAAACTCATTTCCCTTCCTTCACCACAATGTGTATCTTTCACTGCACTTTTACCTCGCAGTAACTTCTCCGGGTTGCAATAATGAATCCAGACAACAAATACAACAACTCGTCCAAGCAGCAGACACTGAAATCAATGTGAGAAAGCAACTGGAGGAACTGTTGTTAAGCTGGCCTTCAGTGTGTACCCAGGAGATTGGACGGACTAACGTTGTGAAGCACCGCATCATAACTACAGATGAGGTGCCAGTGCGGCAGCGTGCATACAAGGTTTCCAAGGAAAAGCAGCAGTTTATTGAGTCAGAAGTGCAAGAGCTTCTAAAAAAGGGAGTTATTCAAACATCCACCTCTCCGTGGGCTTCTCCTGTAGTAGTAGTCCCAAAAAAGGACGACGGGTCCAGATTCGGGAGTCGATTACAGAGGTCTAAACTCTAAAACTCATCTAGATGCCTATCCAATGCCCCAAATTCAAGATATTTTGGAGTCATTGCATGGAGCTACAATCTTCCGCACTCTTGACCTTAAAAGTGGTTACTGGCAGCTAGAGATGGAACTAGACAGTATCCAGAAGACAGCGTTTGTAACATCAACTGGATTAAATGAATTCCTGTGTCTTCCTTTTGGCCTGAAAAATGCCGCAGCATCATTTCAGAGGCTAATGGAACATGTGCTACGAGAAGTTAAAGGAAAATGTTGCATGGTGTACATTGACGATATCGTTGTGTATTCCAAATCCATCTCCGAACATCTACAACATCTTCATCAAGTTCTTGCATGTTTCCATAAAGCTGGTCTCACTCTTAACCTAAAGAAGTGCAACCTCATTCAGAAATCATTAAGGTTCCTCGGTCACATAGTTTCAGAAAAAGGAGTGACCACAGACCCGACTAAGGTTGCTGCAGTAAAGTCTTTTCCAGTACCTCAAACTCTCAAAGATGTGCAAAGATTTTTGGGGCTAGCAGGCTGGTATCACCGGTTCATTCTCCAGTTTTCCGAAAAAGCTGCTCCTTTGCACACCCTAAAACAAAAGAACGTCACTTAGTCTTGGACTGACCAGTGCCTACAGGCATTTGACACCCTCAAGCAAGACCTAGTACAAGCGCCTGTACTTGTAACCACTGACTTGACCAAACCTTTTCGTGTACAGACAGATGCCAGCAACATTGGTCTAGGAGCGGTGCTCACCCAGGAGTCTGAAGGGGAGGAGCATGTCATTGCTTATGCATCTCGCTTACTCAGAGGAGCTGAGAAAGCTTACTCCGTCTCCGAAAAAGAATGTCTAGCTGTAGGGTGGGCAGTGGAAAATAGGAGACCATCCTTAGAAGGAAGGCCATTCGAAGTAGTTACGGATCATGCCGCTTTAACATGGGCATTTCAACATCCAAAACCATCGTCACGCCTTATCTGTTGCACAATTAGTTTGCAAGGTTTACATTTTACCGTAAGATACAGAAAAGGTCAGTGCAACGTAGTCCCAGATGTACTGTCACGAAACCAAGTTCCCAATAACCCATCTGACTCCCTTTTCATCACGACTGCTGCTAAACCTACTGCTCAATCGTATAACCTCCCAGTAGACCTCACCCAAATAGCGGCATCACAAAACGGTGATGATGAAATTCAAGATCTGATGACCAAGGCAGGAAAGCAGACATCATTGGATGTTACCAGGGTCCAATATGTAATAGAAAATGGAACGCTGTTTCGAAGTGTTCCTGATGGGGGAAAAAAGGCCAGAAACTTCAACTGGTCATTCCAGAAACCCATCGGCAAGCTTTCTTGCAATACGCCCACAATAATCCTCTTGGCGGGCACCTGGGAAAGTTAAAAACGCTTCTTAGACTGTTGGAGACTGTATATTGGCCCAGCATTCGAGCCGGTACATGGAAGCATTGTAAGAACTGCCACACCTGCCAAAGATTCAAGCCTTCTCAGAAAAAGCCATCTGGTCTATTACAAAACACTCCAATTGTAGAACCAGGATACATGCTTGGGGTTGATCTCATGGGACACTTTCCCAAGAGTGTCAAACAAAATTAGTATTTGTTTGTGGTGGTGGATTATTGCTCAAAGTGGGTAGAGCTGTTCCCTTTGAGGGCAGTCAAGGCAGCTCACATTGCCAAAATACTAATAGAAGAAATCTTCACTAGATGGGGAACTCCTGCATATCTTGTGTCAGACAGAGGAGCACAATTTACTTCTCAGCTTATCAGTCTAGTCTGCAAACAGTGGGGAATTATTCAAAAGTTAACCACTGTCTACCATCCCCAGACAAATCTCACAGAGCGAGTAAACAGAAATTTGAAGACCATTATCACTTCTTATGTGGAAGAGCATCATCGCCAATGGGACAAGTGGGTGGCTGAATTTAGGTTCACCATGAATTCAGCCTGGCTTGAAAGCACTGGGTTCACGCCAGTGGAGGTCGCTTTAGGACGGAAACTGAAAGGACCATTGGAAAGGGCTTTGCAAACACCGACTGACCCTAGCAGCTCTGTCCTCCCCTCTTTGGAACATCAGAAAGACCTAATTAATTTGGTAAAGGAGAATGTTGCACAAGCCCAAGCCAAACAAAAAAAATATTATGACCAGCGACACCAGCAGACATTGTTCCAGTTCGGAGATGTAGTTTTGGGTGCGAACACATCCTTCATCCAAGGCAGATGATGGTTTTATGGCAAAGCTTTCCCCAAAATGGAAAGGCCCCGCTAAAATTGTAAAAAATTAGGCCCTGTAAACTACCAAGTCTCACTAGTGTCTGATCCCACCAACACGGATACATATCATTTTCAGAACCTTAAAATTTCTGAAAATTTGTAGTACCTCTTCCATGCTCAAGGGGGCTCTCTAGAGTACTGATCCTCTGGGATAAAAGTCAAGGAAAAGAGAGTAAGAGTATGTTTGTTTGGAGAGAAGCATGGCTTCTTCTTGTGCTAACCTCATGTGTAGAGTCCGGGTTGGGAAACTATTGTTTTAAGCTCAACCAAAAGGACTCTTTCTTACCTTCCTCTACAACATTGATCATCTTAATACCTATTTATCCGAGACATTCTCCATTGCATATACTAATCTGCTTATCATTTGGATTTTGGTGACCTGTGCCAATAGCAGCGGTGGATTAACTGTGTCAACTGATTGATGGTTGTGGAGTGAAATAAAGATAAAATTATTGCAACGCACCCTAACGTAGAGCCTGGGAATCTTCAGAAAGAAAGCTAATTGGAGCTCATTCTAGAAAGGAAAACTTCTGGGATATTGGCTCATCTTCAATTTAACAACTCGTCATCATCATCTTCACTAAGGGACAAATAACTCCTAGGATAAAGCACTACTTAATGGACAATGAACAGATAAGCTCTTTTTTTTTGTAATTCTTTACCAATTCTGAAAGCAAAGGAAAATATTCATGCAACAGGTTTTTTTGCCTACTTGTTGTTTATGTCTTTACGAGGGTTTTTTTTTTTTTGTGGCATTTCTTATATAAACACTTCTTGAAAATATTATTGTAGTCAGCCTCTTGGTTTGTGTGTACTAGGTCTGGTTAAACCAAAAATAGTCGGTGGAGTCCTCCCTTATAAATGTATTTGTAATTTGCCCTTCTGGGAGTGCTCAGCGGGACTGTTACACACTGAATCAGACTGTTGCAATTGCTGTGGTTGCATTGTCTCAATTTCTTCTGACACGGACTCAGTCATACATTATACAGCTTTATCACAGCCCTTGCCCTTGTAAAACATTTTATTTGTTTATTTATGTATTTATTTGTTTCTTTGTTTGTTTGTTTAAATTTGTAATGAGACGTTTTTAAGTGTAGCTTTGTCCAAATTTTAGGGCCTACTGTAAATGGTTTTGGGTCTCTGTCCACAATTAACATTTAAGCAAAAACAGATAAAACAGGTAAAGACATACAGAGATGACAGTGGCATAATATTAGACTACTCTTAAAACACACCAGCATTGAAAGTGAGGTCATTATGAAGCAAAGTTTTCCTCTTATGTACCAGTTCCAGTTTCTTCTAACTGGGTTGTGACAATAGTCAAGGCATCATCGTGCCATGGGTTCAGGTGTCACATATAGAGACGGGCTATCATATCGCTCAGCTGCAAAATCCCTGCATCCAGTTGTCAGTCTCTCTGGCATCAGCGCACTGCTGACTGCTCCATAAATATGACACCTTGTTTTGTCCTGCTGGTGTCTGGAGGTGCAGCTTGGCCTTTGAGGGGGAGACAAGTAAACTAATAGGCTCTCTCTGATGCATGGGAACATGGGCTCGCGGCTCAACGATTGCCCCGCAGCGACTCCTGACAGCCACATAATGACTGTATACCTGTCAACTGGAGGATATCTGTCGAGCCATAAATACAGAGTTGCCTTTTTGACATCATTTTTTTTTTTTTTTTTAAGTCAGTGATCAACAGAACACAGGCCGCTTGCACCCAGCCTTGTTTTCA